>JAEOAD010000007.1:29052500-29060000 GCA_036365145.1 Orientallactaga sibirica
CAGGATTTAGAATCACCAGGGAAACAAATCTGTGGTCATGGCTGTGAGAGATTTTCTAAATTGAGTTAAGTAGGCAAACGTTACATGGGCTGAGGTCCCAGACTGAAAAGGAGAAAACAAGCTGAGCAACAGCATTCATCACTCTGCTTCTTCATTGTGTAACCAGCTGTCTCAAGCTCCTGCTGCCATGCCTTTCCCACCTAATAGACTATAACCTCAAACTATAAGCAGAAATGAACCCTTTCTTCTGTAAGTTGCTTCTTTTTAGGCATTGGATCACAACAATGAGAAAATAACTATATCAAAAATTGGTACCAAGAGTGGGGTCATTACTGTGATAAATCTGACCATGTGGTTCATGGCTTTTGGAAGTGTTTTTTGGAGGGGCAGGGAGAAATATGGAAGAGTTTGAAACTTTTTAGAAATGCTCCTGAATACTGTAAGCAGAGCTTAATGGGCCATTCTTATGGGAAGTTGGAAAGTAAAAATGCTGAGACATCTGGGAAGATGGCTCAGGGATTAAGTGTTTGATGTTTAAGCATGAGGGCCTCTTGGACCAGACCACTAAGTTCAACTCCCCAAAACTCACAGAAAAAAAAAAAAAAAGATGTGGCCACGTACACTTGTAACTCCCTAAGAAATGCTGCAGCTTTTTGATCCATGACAGCTCTAGATTGAGGCAGAGACCCCATCTCAAGGAAATATATGGTTGAGTAGTAGAGAAGAGATAGAAAGTTCTCCTGTGGCCTTCATGAACATCTGCTCATTCACCATACATCACACACAAAAGAATGCTGAGAGAAACACAGACAGTTCATGAGGTTTCAAGGGGTAACAAGGACTCTATCAAGGCTAGAGGCATTGCATGTTATGTGCTGTCAGACTAGCTGCATTCTGATAATTGAACTCAAATATAATAGACTAAATTGTTTGGTGAAGAAAATCTCAAGACAGAATAAAATTCATGCTGGTGCTGGGAAAGTAGTTGTAATTGTTAAAGAGATCAGCACCATTGAAGAGAAACCTCCTGCACTGGGACAATAAAAAAGGCTCCCTAAGGGCAAAACCACACCCATTGGAGGCTCTATCCTTAAAAATCCAAATTCAGGCCAGGCGTGAATCTTTTTTATTATTATTTTATTATTTGTTATCTGTATAATGTGTATACAGCCATGTTGGTACCATCGCTAGCCTTCTCTCTGCCCTCCCCCCTCAGGGATTATGGGTCTTGCATTGTGGGGATAGCCATCAGTTATGGGGGTGAGGCAATGTCTTTGTGCATAATGACCCACCCAACTTACTGCACTAACAATCTTTCCACCCCCTCTTTCGCGAATTTCCCCAAGCCATGTTGGGTTCAAAGAGCACATAATTTTTATCAGTCCTGCAGAATGGGTGCTGAGCTTTAGCAGCCAAGGTATGTATATGTAGACAGTCCAGAGCAACATGTTCTGAACTCCCCCATGTGTTAAGGGTGTGAAAAGAGCATTCAGGTCATGCCATTGGGCAGCTGTTACCTAATCTGTGAGCTTCAGTTTTGTTCCATCATGACCTTATGAGGCTACTATAGAGATGGTGGTACCTTTCCATACCATCCCATTCCTCCCAAAAAAGGTTATTTTGCTTAATGGTCAGACTGTTATTAGCCCCATGGTGTTAGCATCAGACAAGGTGCATACTAGTCACCTTGAGAGACTCCTTTTTTTTTTAAATACACCCTCCATTGAATCTGTTCTTTCTAATTAGTCTCTCTTCTATGTCATAATTTTTTTTCTTCCTATTATAAAGGTCTTGTATAGGTAGTGTCAGGCGCTATGAGGTCATAAATATCAAGGCCATTTTGTGTCTGGAATATTGCACTGTAAACAGTCCTACCCTACCTTTGGCTATTAATTCTTTCCAACCCCCCCCCCTTCTATAAAGGATGCTGAACCTTGGAGAGTGTGATAGAAATGTCTCACTTAGTGCTAAACATTTCACTGTTACTTCCTCTCAGCACTGTGGTGAATTTTGAGTTACCCCAAGGGTCACTGCCATCTGAAAAGAGAAGTTTCTCTAAACAGTGTCTAGAGGGTAGTTTGGTGGGCATAATGTATCCATTTAGGGATGGAGAGATGGCTTAGTAGTTAAGGCACTTGCCTGTAAAGCCTAAGGATCCAGGTTCAATTCTCCAGGTCCCATGTAAGCCAGATGCACAAGGTGGTGCATGCTTCTGCAGTTCATTTGCAGTTATTAGAGACCCTGGCATGCCCATTCTCTCCTTTCCTCCCTTGCTCTCTCTGTGTCTTAAATAATAATTAAAAAAATAAATAAATGTTCATTTAGTTAGACAACAGTAGTCATTACCCCCTAGGACTTATGACCACCCCAGTCATAGGCTTTTGACTAGATACATATTCCCTCCCATGGAGTGGGCTTTCAGTCCAATCAGAGAGCAGTTGGTTTCCTCCATAACAGACATACCACTATTGCATCATTTGGCCTGGCTGGCCACCCAGCCATAAGGCATGCAGGTGTCACTGCTGGTTAACATCATTGGTGACTTCTCTTTCCCAAAAGGCTACATGCTGCTTAGCTCTTTCTAGAAGATCAGCATCAACCTGATTTCTCAGTCACACACAGCCCAAGCATATGAAGTCTTCAGCAATAAGGTCTTACCTAGTTCTTATGTACAACCAAGAATCTTGGCCTGTAATGTTTTGGAGGCATCAGGGACCTCCCTGGCCAACAACACACTGAAAGATATCTCACCCCTGGCACTGAAATTTTTCTAATAACAACTTATAACTTCTGGGCACACCATTATCCACCTGCATAAGATACTTCTATCCAAATTCTTTTTTTTTTTTTTAACATATATAGTATTGGTTAGCAAAGTAGGTAGGTTTCCATATGGTTTATTCATAACATCTGAAATTTTGATTAATCCTCCTCCCACCTCAACCCCTTTTCCATACCTTCTCCTGATCCCACTTAAACAATTTTACCTCTATTATGTAGCTCCTCTACTTACATATCTATAGTACCTCTTCCCCACATGCCCTCCCGCCCCCCAGTAGTCCCTTTCTAGTTTTCTGGCATCTACTATACAGTTTTACTCTATCTCATATACACATCTAAATGTTTGTAGCTAGGATCCCATATGAGAGAAAACACAGCAATTTCATTTTTCTTTACAGCTGAATAAAACTCCATTATGTAAGTATACCACGTCTTCATTATCTCATCAGTTGAAGGGCATCTATTGTGAATTAAGCAGCAATAAACATTGATTCATAAGTATCTCAAAGTAATGAGTAGAGAATTCTTAGGGTATATGCCTTAGAGTGGTATATCTGGGTCATATGGTTATCTGTTTTTAGCTGGAGATACTTATTTTCAAAACAGGGCTGGGGCTGCTTACAATGAATCATCTCATGTACTTACTTTGCTCCCTCCAGGCCGTCACTATGGGGCTGTCAGTTGTGAAGGTTGCAAAGGTTTCTTCAAAAGGAGCGTGAGAAAGAATCTGACCTACAGCTGCCGGAGCAACCAAGACTGCATTATTAACAAGCACCATCGCAACCGCTGTCAGTTCTGTCGACTGAAGAAGTGCCTAGAGATGGGCATGAAGATGGAATGTGAGTAACAGTGTCTGCCCCACACAAGCTGATGTGGGGTGAGAAGAGTAAGAGCCTACTAAATAAGGTTTCTGTATTTGGCTTTAAAGTACCTTAAGGAAAAAATATCTACACAGGCTTCATTTGGCTTTACCTTCTGGGTCTGCCAGGAAAACCAGAGTCAGCACTCTTGGGCTTTGTCAGTCCTTATGGTATGTATGGAAGCCCCTTTCTAGATGAGTCAAATCAGGACAGGGTAATGAGGTTCACATGAGATTCAGAGTATAGTTGAAGTCACTTTCCAGCTCAGTTACCAAAGAACTATGGGAAGCATGGAGCCTCTCTCAGTCCCCGAACCTCATCTATGACCCAGAACACTTTCCTTGCTATGGTTTGTATAGCCTCTGTGATGCTAAGACATTGCCAAGCTATTCTTTTTCTCTGTGGTTAGCAGTGACCAAAATGAGCTTTTGCAATCACAGGTATGGCCACAAACTCAAGGTCCACCTGCATTTTAATTTTTTTATTTTTAGCTGGGTGTGGTGGCGCATGCCTTTAACCCCAGCACTCAGGAAGCAGAGGTGGGAGGGTTGCCTTGAGTTTGCAGCCATCCTGAGGCTACATAGTGAATTCCAGGTCAGCCTGAGCTAGAGTGAGACCCTAACTTGAAAAACCAAAAAAAAAAAAAAAAATTAATGTATCTATTTTTGAAAACTTTTTATTATTCATTGTTTTATTTATTTATTTGAGAAAGAGACAGAGGTGGATAGAAAGAACAAGTGCATCAGGGCCTCCAGCTACTGCACATAAATTCCAGATGCATGCACCACCATGTGCATCTGCCTCATGTGGATCTTGGGGAATTAAACCTGGGTCCTTAGGCTTCATAGGCAAGCACCTTAACTGCCAAGCCATTTCTCAAACCCCCAACTGCATTTTAGCTTGTTATCAGAATATCTGGATCTAAAGCAAGGCATGGTGGCGCACACCTTTAATCCCAGCACTTGGGAGGCAGAGGTAGGAAGATCACCCTGACTTTGAGGCCACCCTGAGACTACATAGTGAATTCCAGGTCAACCTAGGCTAAAGTGAGACCCTACCTCAAAAAAAAAAAAAAAAGTTGGGCATGGTGGCACATGCCTTTAATCTCAGCACTTGGGAGACTGAGGTAGGAGGATGGCTGTAAATTTGAGGCCACGCTGAGACTACATAGTGAATTCTGGGTCAACCTGGGCTAGAGCAAGACCCTACCTTGAAAAAATAAGTGTGTGTGTGTGTGTGTGTGTGTGTATATATATATATATGTATATGTACACACACACACACACTACTTGTTGTTGTTTGGAGAAATTGCTATATAAAATTAATATCCATGAGTTTGCTGGAGCTATTCAGACTGGAATTAGAATGGTTGCTCTCCTATACATGTCATGGAATATGTGTGAAGAGTCCACTTGAAGAAGGGCATTTCTTATCCTGGGCAGAGTCCATCTTGTTAGTAGCAAGAAGTAAAAACCCAGAGGGCTTTGTGAGCCTCCTTGGGTCACACCCAAGTGACAGTTTCTCAGCAGGCAGCATCTGCCATTTCAAGTCCCTCTGTATGCCTATAGATTTGGCATTGGCATTGTGTGGCTTTGACACAAGGTGACATTTGAGTTAGACAAATTAAGCAGTAGAGTTGGTCATCCTATATGACAGATTTGCTAAGGGATAACCTTCCTTTAGATATGAGGCTGTGGTACTACTGATTGACTCTTTTCTCTAAATGTGTGTTTGTTATGATTTAAGCTGTACAGAGTGAACGGAAGCCCTTTGATGTGCAACGAGAGAAACCAAGTAATTGTGCTGCTTCAACTGAGAAAATCTATATCCGGAAGGACCTGAGAAGTCCTCTGATAGCCACTCCCACATTTGTGGCAGACAAAGATGGAGCAAGGTGAGTCTTGTGTTTTCACAGATATTTCACGGATATTCTAGGAAAAAGCATGTATATGGCTCCCACCTCCCTGCCCCCAGCCCTGGCTTGCTTCATCCTCACCCTGGAGCCTCTCAGTCACACTGCTAAGCCTAGCTCCAGAGCTCTGTTCAGTCTTGAAAACAAGGCTTCATTCAGACAGGGGAAAAAATTGTTTGATGCTCTAGATTTGGACATATGTGTAATAGAGACAAAAGATCTAAAGTAAAGAAAGGCTCTCATAATGTCACAAATTATCCTGTACATTTTTTAATATCTACTGAATTTGTTTTAAAGGGAAAGAGAGAGCTGGAGTTGAGGGTGCCTTGGTGATTTTCTAAAGATCAGCTTAGCTTTTTGGCAAATGGCCACAGTCAGTGTGGAAGGCCTGGGTGTGTGAATTTGTGTTCTATCCCTTCTCAAGCTGTAGCCTGGCTTTGTGCAAAACTCACTGCCAAGTACACAGGGCTGACTACTCACCCTGGCTGAATGTAGTTAGAGTTTTTCTTGTAGTAGATAGCCTTACATATGTGGAAGACAAGTGAATGATGAAACATGAACACACTGCACATAAACTGTTGGAAGCTATTCTGGGTCTCTTTATGTCTTAAATAGACAAACAGGTCTTCTTGATCCAGGGATGCTTGTGAACATCCAGCAGCCTTTGATACGTGAGGATGGTACGGTTCTCCTGGCCACGGATTCCAAGGTGATGTTCTTTCCTCCTGCTTCCTCTCCTCTCCTGTGTGGCAGTACAGGCTCCTTCTCTGTACCTGCCTTCTTGTCCTTCAGAAACCACATTGAAAGTATGGTCTTGTACAGCTCAGTTAGCTTCTTGTAGCCATGCTAAGATTTGTTCTGGCGACACTGATGGCTTTTAAGAAACCTCAGTCGGGGCTGTCTGGTCATAGTCATAACATGGCAGTTTGGTGGACATTCTGTGATTGTCCTTTATTAATTTTCTTCCCTTGTATACATTGACCAGACTATCATCAGGCTGGAAAAATATAGACTTTTCCTAAGATGGCCTTTTGCAGAAGCTCCCCAGTTCCTTATTAGATGATCTTTAGTAGGCCAACAACTCTAAAGCCTTACTAGGCAGATCACATAGAATTAACAAACAAACACAAATATCTCTCAGTCCAAGAGGTAGGCAGCTGTCTGGCTTCTGTGAAGACAGCCAAGGAGAAGGGCTTTATCCTGTCCAGGGTAGGTCATTGTTTTTATTGTGCTGGGCTTTTGGCTGCTTGCTTGCAGTGGCTTTTTGTTTTGTTATTTTGATATTTTGTTATGTTTTGTTTTTCTGTTTTTCAAAGTAGGGCCTTGCTCTAACCCAGGCTGACCTAGAATTCACTATGTAGTCTAGGGTGGCCTTGAACTCATAGCGATCCTCCTACCTCAACCTCCCAAGTGCTGAGATTAAAGGCATGCACCAGGGCCTCTAGCCACTGCAAACAAACTCCAGATGCATGCAACACTTTGTGCATCTGACTTTTATGTGGGTACTGGGGAACTGAACTCCTGTCGTTAGGCTTTATGAGCAGATGCCTTAACCACTGAGCCATCTCTCCAACCCTTGTTTTGTTTTTAAAGTTTTATTTTTATTTATTAGAGACAGAGAGTGAGAGGGAGGGAGAAAGAGAATGGGCATACCAAGGCCTCCAGCCATTGCAAATGAACTCCAGACACATTCACTACCCTGTGCATCTGGCTTACATGGGACCTGGAGAATCAAACCTGGGTCCTTAGGCTTTGCAGGCCTTAACTGCTAAGCCATCTCTCCAGCCATTTTGGTTTTTTTTTAAGTTTTTTGTTTTTTTAAAATATATTTTATTTATTTACTTAAGGGGGGGCTGGAGAGATGGCTTAGCAGTTAAGACATTTGCTTGCAAAGCCAAAGGATCCTGGTTTGATTATCCAGGACCCACATAAGCCAGATGCACAAGG